>JASANB010004327.1:0-47063 GCA_030248155.1 Sabatieria punctata | reverse complement strand
TGATGTACATGAAACATCCCTCGGCACGTGATAAATGCCTTTGTGCGTATAGAACGGTTTGTCAATAATAAGTTTGTCATCCATAAAATAGAGGAGCGAACGAACACGCAAGAGCTGGTAGAAAGTAGAAGTGCTAAATGACGTAAAGCTAAAGTGGCTCGGATGGCTGGTTTCCGTTCTAGCCGGGACGTTGCATTAGCATTTGGAAATGCGACAAGCTGTCAGTAGTGCGCGGAAGGCAAACAAATCAGAGATGCGCATGAAAGGTGCGTAGATGTTTGTCACGATTTCAGTCCCACGGCGCTAATACCAAGTTTGAGTCGGCCCTCCGCCGACCCGCCATCAATCTGGCCCACTTCCGTTGGTGCTTTCGAGGAGGTTCTGAGTCAATAAGCTTGGCAATCCCGTTCGCTACCTCCCTACATACGAATTTAATTTCTGCTCTGTTTTCTGCTCTTCTCTCTCTCCCTCTCTCTGCTTTGCTAATTGCGCCTGCCACCCTTTCCTACGTTACGGTCCGGTACACTTTGGGGATGGTTGATTTTCGGTCGGCTAGCACGCGATTTGCTTATTTGGCGCTCCAGTGCTCGGCGGAGTAATAAATTCTAACTCGAAATCTCTGCCCACCAAAATAGGTGGCCGCCCAAAATTGGTTAAGGATGGCAGTTTCAATCACGGTCAGCAGAAGCCTTTTCCCCGCCGACTTCGCATACTTTTTCTCCGGTGCTCGAGCGATCGATCAGTTGATCTCAGGTAAAAAGAAAATGCGATCCTTATAGTGCATTAGCCTAAAACCTTCATACAATAATCGAATACGTAGCCTCAGTCGATTGACGTCATAACAATCAAAGACCTGAGCTGGCTGACTTGAACCAGCTGTCTGCGTTACTTACCGTAACGTACGTAGTTTATAGCTAAGAAAATATTACAATAAACGTAGTCATCAATTGGTTCATTGCCCGTTTTTACTAGAATTAAGTCTATCTTTGAAGATTTCTCGTCGTCCGGTGTGCATTACAATTTGTAGTAGATAGATAATTTACTGTACATCACCGAAACTTATACGTGCATGTAGCTTAGGTCGTCTGTCGAATAGGAGGGGGTGGGGGTCTGTCGCCGGCCGGGGTGTGTGAACCCAAATTCTAGATTGAGAGGGTTGAACACTGAAAATCGCTCAGAAATTTCAAAAAATCGCAAGTCAAAATCCGGTAATTTTGGCTCAAATGCAACTAAAAGTGCTGTTTTTTAGGCGATTTTAGCAATGCATGCAATTCTGAAAAAAATTAAAAATTTGAAAAAAAATTGTTAGGGAGAAAAGCCGGAGGAGGAAGGTCGAAGAAAGGACAAGAGGAGGGAAGGCCCCTAATCGGGGCTTGGCTTAGAGTCGGGTTGGGGTAGACAGACCCTCAGCCAGACCTCATATTACTACATGTGTAGTCTGGCCGACTCAATGGAAACTACGCCCTATTTTGAGCTGTGGATATTTTTACTGAAAGTGGTGTGCCAGCGGTTAAACTTGCTTAGCTCTCGCCTGTTTATAGGTAGCATATACATGTACGCTTTGCTCATTTTTTGGAATTGTACCTGATACGAATTTGTATCTAAAGATGGAATGCCTTCGATTCTGGCACAACTTTAAGATACTTGGACTAAAACATTTCTTCTCGAAAAAAAGTTGTCTTTATTTTCAAACATTATCTTTCCGTGTACTGTACGTATTTATGGGTTTCGGAAATTTATAACTCCAACCCTAATCTGCGAAACTAAAAATCTAAACGCTAATTTGCGCAGTCGACACTAAGAACAAGAGGAAAAATGATTATAGTGCAGATTGTCTAAACGTAGCGAAGTCTGTGGTGTACGTCCAATAAAGAGGACTTTTATGTCAACACGAAACTAATGCAGCAATTCTCTGCTCGTGCAGAGAGGCTTTTTTAAGCCAGCGAAAAAAGTCTAATTGACCGATTAGGATTGGGCGCCGCAGAGGCCAGAAATAAAATTTTATGCGCTTTCGCTTCTTGCCGCTTTTTGTGGTCAATTTATGATTATTCCATTAATCTAGTAGGTAGCTAGCACGAGTTTATTTTAGACGTCCGGTTGTTTCCATTGATTAGCTTTGGAGATAAGCGCTAATGAGTTTTAATTGCACGTGATTTGTGACTGTCTGACGTACAGTTATTAGGCGTAATCGGCATGTTTGAGGGCAGATTTGTGCTTAGTGCACGCCTGATTGAGCGCTGCCTTAGTTACCTTTGTATTCATTCTTGGGTGCTGGTCGTCTGTTCTAGGGTGAGAATTTTCCCGTTCGGCTACTCGCTCTTTTCACTGATTTCTGCTTCTTTCTTTCAGGTCGGAATGGGCAGTCAAGCGTTGCTTTTGGCCATGTTCGCCGTTTCTTTAGGTGAGAACACACCACTGCCAACATTTACAGTTTTGTAGTCTAAATCAACCTTTTGTTCGGCTTCAATTCTAAAGAAATTTCTGTTCGGCTGAGACCCCAAATGGGCGCTGAACGAACAGCGCACCAGAGAAGAGGCGAACAGAATATTATTGGGCCAGTAGATTCGGTTCGTTTTTTATACGAATGCAAACCGTTTTGTTAGCCTGATACTCTAAACAGATTAGTGTTCGGCTGCGAGACTACGGCAGGCGTACACGAACAACACGAACACAAAACTCTACGAACAGATGGAGAACTGAAGTGGCGAACACTGTGTATCTTTTCCGCTTAGCAATCTTGTTTCTGGTCATCGGTGTTCGCTAGACTGAATTTTTAATTGTTTAAAGGAGCTTTACAAACAATTCTCGTTGATTGCAGTGTGCGGCCAAAACATCCTCTCGGGTCACAAGGAATTCCTAAGATACGGCAGGACGATGAAGAAAGACCCGTTTGAGAAGGACTTCATGCGTTTTGGCAAGCGCTCGCCAGATCTACAGAAAGATTTCATGAGATTTGGTCGACTTGACAAAGACTTCTTACGGTTCGGTCGCGGACCGCCCGACCAGCAGCTGCAAAAGGACTTTATGCGCTTTGGAAGGGACCCTCAGTTTGAGAAGGACTTCATGCGCTTCGGCAAAAGAGTTCCCGACCTGCAGAAAGACTTCATGCGCTTTGGCAGAGGAGGAGGACGAGCTTTCTTCAACGACGGATTTGTGTAAAACTTCTCTTTTCTACCGCTTCTTTTAAAGATCATTGCGCGCTAACACAATTCGTATCAATTGTTAGAATTGTAATGAAAGATGGTTTCCGTTTTCAAACATATGTATTTTCAGCTCGATGCCACTACGCCGCGGCGCCTTGCGAGCGGTCGCCTACCGTCTAAGCTGAAGAGCGGCTAGAAATCTACACATCTCCACTATAGGACTACACGTACACGTACAGTACAGAGTACATAAAAGTGTAAATGACGCCTGTGAGATTTGTGCGGCGCTTGTAATGTCAGTGAGAAGCAATAATAAAACAGTGGCAACTGATTGTTGAGAAGCCCCCGGCCGGTCGGCTCGATAAATCAACAGTTAAATTGGTATTCAGCACCAAATTTGTGGCGCTGATTCGATCGGCAAGCCCGGTGTGGGCGGTCTCGTCTTTTTGTCTCGGCTGCGACAGCCGATTTTTTCGAGTCTCCATTAGACTCAAAATGCCATTACCTGTGCGCGCTGTTTTTTTTTAGAGCACCGACTGTACTGTTACTTTTAAATCTAAGCCTGGTCATGGTTTTAAAATAAAATAAACACTCGCTTCGCTGCTGTCCTATTTGATTATGAATGCGAATTTATTTAAAAAGCTGAATTTTGAAACATTTTTACTGCTATTCCTTTTGAGTGGAGTAGTAGGTATAAATAAATCAAAATCCGAAATTTTACTTAACGTTTTTCAAATCAGCCCTTTTAGGTCAACACTAACCTTTTTGTTCGCCTACAAACAGATTTGTGTTCGCCTGACACTCAAAGGCGTGTTTAACCACACATACATAGTACATGAAAAACACAAAGAAGGAGGTATTAGTCGAACGTAAGGAATAAGTGAACACATTTTTTCGTGCTTTACTTGTGTTCGTCGTTGGTCACTACAGGTGATAAAGAAATGGTCAAGAGTGTGAGTGTGAGCGAACAGAATCGTTAGTGTTCACCAAACGAGTGGATTTAAAAGTGTTCGCGCTATAGACTTCTCGCGTCTTAATTTTTACAGTGTACAGTAGAACCTGCATAGAGTTGGTGAGACACCTCCTTATATATTGGGCCCATGGCCCGTATTCATAAAAATATCCTAAGCTTAGGACAACCTAAGGCGCTTAGGACGTCCTATTTGGCCGTAGGATATCCTACGAGTATGACATCCTACGCCGTATGATAGGATTATTCATAAAACTGTTTAGGATATCATACTCGTAGGAAATCCTAAGCGCCTTTTATTACCGGTTTGAGCCAGCGCCACGCGACATGTTTAGGAGGAAATTCAAACCTGACTCATGTTTTGTTGTTGGCACCGACCGCAAGCCCGAGTTTGAGTCTAGAAGTAATCATTTCTGTTCTGTAACCGTAATTTAGCCGTTTTTTTCAATAATACAGAGCAAACAAGTATGAAAGTAAAAAGCTAAAAACACTTCATTTTCAATAAAAACATGACTATTTAAATGTTTACTACTAATTTCAAGTTTATAATTATGTTTTCTAGCTGAGATATTGGTAGACAGGCAACCAAGAGTATTTATCGCACGCAACGCACGCTAAAACCTACGTCCTAAGCGGCCGTAGGTAGCTCGCGACCTACCTAAGGTTTTCGTCCTACGCCGTAGGATTTCCTAAGAGCGGCCATCCTAAGCAAAGTTTTATGAATTGTCCTACGGCCCGCGCGGCGTCCTAAACGGCCAGATTTAGGAAATCCTACGTCCTAAATTGATTTATGAATACGGGCCATGGAGTTTTCTTACGTACATGACTGTTTTGAATAATAATAATACCGTAGGAGTAGATTAGGTTGCAACGGACACGCAATCTAACAGATTTAGCAACGAAGGTGACAGTAGCGGGGGCGTGAGAACAAAACGTTTCATCTGCTCTGAGGGCTGTTTACACCAGATTTTGTGCATGGATTTGTCCCAGACTGCGTCAGTCTCTGTGGAGAGTTGGCTGGAAAGAAGTAGAAAGCCAATTAAGCGGCGCTCAGTGCGTGAGCGCAAACAAAGGATAGGATTTCGTGACACCCAAGTCGTCGGCAAACCTATAAAGTTCTGTCTCAGCTTTGCAGGGTGTCCAGCTACGAGTGCCCAACAAAATGAGGTGCCAGCTCCTGTTTCTCGGTGCACTTTTGACTGTGGCAGCGGCCTTTCCATTCTACAACAGCGACAAGTCGTGAGTTGCTCTCTAAACGGCCGCATCTCTGCTTGCTTGTTGTGATTGCTTCCTTTGCGTTCTTGGCCTAAGTGGTGCTCATTAGCCGCTAGAACTTTCCTAAATTACTGTTTTCCTCTTATCGTATGGGTGTTAGAAGCATGTTTGCTAAATACGTACACAACAGTCAGGGATTTATCGCCGTTTATAACCGGCATGTAAAGATTTTTCTTTTTTTTTCTTTGAACCATAATTTTGCAATTTTGGAAATCAAAATAGCTGCTATGTAGCTATGTTTAGCTGAATTTGAATCGAAAAATGTTAGAGCAATTATTACTGATACCAGAATGCCCATATCCGTACAATTTTGGTTTGGACCGTAATCCTCTTGCCTTTTGGTTGATGATCTGTTTTGTTTATGCTATCGATTACAAAACGTTCAGTGTTGTAGAGTACAACCTTTTCCAGCAGAATTGAAGAGAAAACTATGAAAATGTGAGGACCAATAGATTTGCACTCAATTAAATAGTTTTCTCGTGGTCACTTTTCAAAAATTTCGCGTCTTGAGGGTAGTAGCAATAAAAGAGGAAAATTCTATAACTAAAAAATTGTAACCCTCAGTTTGCGCCGTGAATGCCGCTGTGTAGCCAAGAAACGAAAAGAGAGTTTAACAGCAAAACAACACAAGTAGTAATTCGTTACACAACAAGAAAGTATATGCAAAAATATACCCTTCTCCTACCCTTCTTCAAAATCCTTTGTTCAACCTATACGTTGCGTACGCACAGTACTGTACTGCTTTGTCAAAGCTACCAAAACACATACCTACATGTAACAGGCGGGTCCGGGGGATCTGTCCACACCCGACTTAGGCCAGACTCCCGAATCGATTTATCGGGCCCCCTCCGATTTGCTGACAAGTAAATGTTTGAGCAAGCTTTTGGATTTTTAAAATTCCAGACACAAAAATTGCTAAAATCGCCTCTAAAACTGCACTTCTTTTTAGCTGAATTTGCACCAAAATTAGCGATTTATGACGATTTTTAGCCCAAAATTGCGTTTCTTAGCGATTTTTGAGCGTTTTTGGTACCCAACCTCTCAACTAGAATTTGGCTCTGACTGACCCCCCGGCCGGCGCCGGACTCCCCAACCCCTTCTCCGCCTTTTGTGGATGATCTATTAAATGAATGCCAAAAAGTACCGCAACTTGATGACTGATCAACGTAACAAAATCACTTATGATTTTGTCAGCTGTATGTAAGATTTCGGGTTTTCTGCTGAACGGTTCTGTTCAGTTCTGAAAAGTGACTGCCCGAACATAATTACATAATTAAAACAGATCATCTGCTGAAGTGGCTTGAGAGGGTTGAGCCCAAAGATGGTGTTAAAACTGGGGCTCGAAAGTCCCAATTCGGTCTTAAATACAGCTAAAATTACTATTAAAAGGAAATTCTAACGGTTTTTTGCTTGAAATTGACTGCACATGCAATAAATTTGCCGACAAAAGTTCTCCGAAGAAAAATCAAACGACTTATACCAGTGGTCTTGGTGGTATAGATTATTTTAACCAATTTAACGAAAAATAAGCCTAAAAACGTTGATTTTAGTAAAAAGTCGGACTTTTTGGCCTACCATCCCCTCAATCTCCATCAGCCGCAGCTACCCCTCAGCTCCCCTAAAGATTTGAAAATTTGCCATCCCCTCAGTCGAAATGCTACCCTATGTCTGAGTCGGCCCACCTTTTGAGTTGCTTGTTGTGCAGTGTCAGTGTGACCCCAGCTTAAACAGTACCTTCTTCTTACAGATTAGTGCGTTTCCGCAGGTTGGACTTTGCACCGCAAGACCCCTACTACGACCTGGCGCTGCCGTTGGTGGGTCGGCTGGCCAGTTTAGAGGCGGGTGACGGAGGAGGCCGAGCCCGGTCGGTCTCCTACAAACGGAAACTAAAGTCACGTGTCAGCTCGCCGAGTCACTGGGAACGTCTAGGTTCGACGTGGGGCTGAGACAAAGAAATCTGTGTCCCTCTCTATTTATCTTCTTTCTGCTCTTCTAATTCCGTTGATGAATAAAATAATTTGAGTGCTCGGTCGCAGCCCGGTTCGATTTTCCTTTTAACCAGCAGATCGCACCAACCTCTTAATTAGAAATTTAACACCCGCTATTGCTTAGGGACTCCATGATCTAGGTAGCTAGCGCCGCTGGCGAAATAAGCACTAAAGTGCCCTCTTATCGTGGTTCTGACTAATCTGAAAATCGGTGTGTGGTACAGAGAGAATATACGTACAGCGCTGGCCTTTTTTCGAGTTTTCCGAATATCTTCAAATCGCCGCCATTCTGTCAACTGGCAACCAAATGGAAAGATTTTTGGCATGACTATTACGACTTGTTTTGGCTGAATCCTGGCCTTCTAGCCTTTCTGTAGCCCTTAGTTCTTTCTGGCCTTCTGAGATGAATTGACCCGAATTTTCAGACATACAATGTAGGCATCTCAAGAAGCTCTCTTTCAATCTTTCTCCAATTTTGCACGTAGTAAATAACTAATGAATAAATAGTTTTTTACCCAGCCAGGCTTGGCCAGGCAAGGCCAGCATTCTATTCTAGCACAGCCTACCGGCTTACCGGCAAATCTGGCGG
Source organism: Sabatieria punctata (assembly GCA_030248155.1). Lineage (NCBI taxonomy): Eukaryota > Metazoa > Nematoda > Chromadorea > Araeolaimida > Comesomatidae > Sabatieria > Sabatieria punctata. Next base: position 39,098 of record JASANB010004327.1, on the reverse strand, counting down.
ATTTTTACTTTCAATGAACGTGAAAATTTGGCGTTGTTAAAATGAGGGTGTTGTCCCCTGCACAAAAAAGCAGGGCTGTACGAACTAGCGGGGTCTTGGATTACAATCGCTTCAACTAAGGTAACACAACGAACACCTAAATTAGGCTATACAGTTTTGCTTTATGCTCAGAGGACACCATCCTCACATTTTTGACAATAATATTTTAGTAATTTTTACCTTCACTGAAAGTAAAAGTCCGCCTGGTTTTTACCGGCTGTGTGTGTTAGAAAGCTGGTCCTTTCAGGAATTAAAGGCCATACAATGAGTTAACACAAAAATTGGGAAAGATTGGAAGAGGGGGTTCGTGAGATACGTATATTTAAATTTATCGTCTGAATTCGGGTCAGTTCGTTTCAGAAGGGCAAAACTCAGGGCTACAGAAGGCTAGTAGGCTAAGGAAGTGGCCGAAACAAACTTCTAAAATATATTAATAATATTAATTGTGCCCAAAATCTTTTGATTTAGTTGAAAATAGACGAAATGGTGGTCATTTGAAGTTATTCGGAAAACTCAAAAAAGGCCATTTACACTTTTTTTGGCCAGTTCTGTCTGTGCGTTTACGTTCTTTCAGTAGCGGGCGAATAGGAAAAAGAGGTATTACGTACTAAGGCTAACCTGCGTCGTTTCTCGTTTGTTGATTGTTGCATCTCTGTTTTGTACTGAGAGTTCATTTAGAATAGGACTCGTTGCTAGGTCACTGAAATCTGCCAGGAACGCCCACGAACATTCATAACGAAAGCTGTGTGTCTGTTTTAGTTAAGCTGTGTACGCTACACAGTTAGGCGTTTGCACTCAGTTTTGGTGATTTTTTTTGCAACGGCGTGGATGTGCAAAATGTTGATCAGGCCTGTTGGGCTAGTGACGTCAAAAATGTTGACAGTTTTGCTTTCAAAATGTTTCTGAGCATAAAATTAACAGCTTTATAGTACAAAATCAATTTGTAAAATATGATATTTTTTTCATTGATTTTTTCTTCCTACCTCAACTGGATAGGCAAGTGTACCCATATTCAGATATGTTTTGAATACTAGCTAACGGCTTTTCAATCTTTTCGTCGACTACTTTTTAAAACAACGATGAGATACCCCACGTAATGATCATCACCTTGACCCGATCGACTGAGGTGGGATCTTCTTGCTATAACAGTCAGGCACTTGATACCATATAAGGTACCGATCGGTGCCTAGGGTAGGGGTACCACATAAGGTAGCGGTACCTAGGGTAGGGGTACTATATAAGGTAGCGGTGCCTAGGGTAGGAGTACCACATAAGGTAGCGGTGCCTAGGGTAGGGGTACTATATAAGGTAGCGGTGCCTAGGGTAGGGGTACCATGTAAGGTACCGGTACCATGTAGGGTAACCCTACCATAGGCACCACCGGTACCTTATATGGTACCTGTACGTTATATCGTACCGGTACGTTTTATGGCGTTAAGTTCCTGACTGTATACTATTTTTAAGTAGGCTGCATATGTATGTACATTTGTACAATATACAATGTACTACTATCACATAATTAACAGTGAAAGCTTTAAAATTATTATATAGATTCCATGAAAGACTTGTTAAGGCTGTTTAGAGTCTAGAGAGACAACCGAACTATGTCAGGTCTAATAGTGGCGGTCTGCATTCTGACGTTGGCCCAATTGGCTTCAGTCAGCATTGCCGCAAGCACAAAGTAACTTTATGTGCCGTTGTGTACGCAAAACACCAAAGTGCCGTATTGTTTGCAGACGACTCGCAGAAGAACTTGGAAAAGTGGCGAAGGAACTGAAGGATCTGGATTACGCAGCGTTGAATGAGTTGAAGACGCAAGGCATTCACAATATTCCCAAGATAGCAAACCAATTAGAACGGCACCTCAACCAGATTCAGTGGGAGAACTTGGGATATACCTGGGGATGATTTACAGTCGTCCTTCGTTCACTTCTACTACTGTTAGTTGGTTGGTTCACATTCTGATGGAATTCAGTCAAATTGCTAAGCTTGTCTGTGGTTTTGGTTGAAAGATTAGCCAGTACTAAGTTAGTCGTTTACCGGTTCGGTTCTGTATGACAAAAAGTTAATAAAAGCGGATGAAAACGTTGTTAACATCAACCCGTCTGGCGCCACTTTTCGTCGTTTGCGGTCGGTGAGTAGCGTTGAATGGTAATTTTCGTCAGACTTTCACGTTTGTGTTACGGACTGAAGCATTTCGCTAAATACTACACTGCGCCAGCTAATATGCTAGCAAGCAGCAGCTTATTAAAATGAGAAAAAATTCAGTTCTGCTTAATGTTTTGCTTCTATTCCAAATGAATGACTAAAAGTTTCGAGTAGCTGTTGTTCATTCTTGTTATGCACGAAGAAACTCAAGGGAAACAAAGAAAATTGCTATTCTATAATTAATTAGCACAACCTAAACAAATTAGATAGAAAGAAGAAAGAAAACCAAAGAGCTGGAAGGAAATTTCCTTCCTTGTTTGTTGGTTCTAATTGTCATTATTGCGACGTCTCCACAAGAAGAGGATTGCTCCAGTTATTATTTCCACAGCTTTCTGCTTTAAACTTAGCTGTTTATCACGTACGTTTACGCTTTCGTCTGCTTTTCAAGTAGGTAGATGTCATGAATGCTATATCGAACACGCACACACGCCTCCATATAGCATAGATTTGCTGTGACTGGCTAGCAAATTCCAAATACCTGCGTAGTGCATGAAATTCTGTGAAAGAAAACAACCACATCAGATGCTCAACACAGCGCCTCAGCTTAGAAAGATTTGCTTTGTTCCATCTACTTCTCTTTGTACAAAATCACAGCGTTGGCTGGTTTTTGAGTCACCGGCGTCTCATTATCAAATATTCCATCTATTTCGTGTCATTGAACATTGGCAGAAAACCGCAGGCAGCGGCCAAAACCGGTCCGCCACTTCGGCCAAAGTCTTAGTGGTCTCTTCTTGTGTCTCTGAGAGCGTCTAACTGCGTTGGTATCGCATCGGCGCATTATTCAGGCAGGTTTATGCCGGGCCAAATTTTTGTGCTGCTGCGCGCTGCCGACTGATCCAAAGTGAAATTATTGCTAGCCTTGACTCAGCCACTGGAATAGTATGTGGCGTGACTCACCCAACAACCCTTCCATTTCTGGCAGTTCTGAACAGTTGCCGCAGATACAAGCGTCCAGAAATCACGGTGCTATGAAGTTGGTTCGACGGCCAAGGCATGTGGTATTTTTTGCTCTTTTTCCTCCAACTCAACCGGACTCTCTCTGTCTGTCGCGCATTGTGAGAAAACTTGTTTTTGCTCCACTCTGCCACGCCGGTTATCTATCTATAGGCAAACAGCGCTATTCACTACTGACGGCTAGAGTGCCCGGTGTTATCAGCTGGTACACTGTTAGCGGTATTTGTTTGATTCAATTTTCTCCATGTCTTCCGCTGGAGATCCCTCTTCTGTCCATTACGCTCGAGACAGCGGGTAACATGATTATTTGGAATGGTACTCGAAAATAGAATCTATTTCTGATTTGCTTTATTGTTTCTGATGTCTTAATGAAATATAGATGCTGTAGTGTTTTTCCATTGATAGTTTTCTGTTTGAGAGTGGAAATCGATATACAAAATAGAGTTTGAGTACTTATTGAGGGTCTACCTTTTTTAAACAAAATAACAAATAACTGCAATTTTAGTTTAGCTTGAGATTACAGTGTCCGAAACCTTGTTGGGATCTAATGCTATGCAGCGTAGATCGCGTTTTTGAACGTTAGAACCCAGAATAGAGCCTCCATCGCACAGCAGCTCCTGTGGCAACGCCCAGATTCCCAAAAAATTATGAATCTTTCCTTTCACCGATCACCTTTTGGCTAGTGTAATATTATCGCTTGATGCAAATAATACCAGAAAAACCAAACCAATCTCAATAAACCTGATACTCCTAGTGCCCACGGACTCCTTACTCAGCAATGGTAAACAGACCTATTTTGCTTATTTTTGTGCGTATTCTTCCATAAAGGGTGCCCTTGTGCAGAAAACTGTAGAATAAGCCATTTATTCTTTGATTGATGCAAAAATTTCTTACTATGCTAGGTAGTGCAGTAATATACCTCAGGTTTTGCTTGTCTCTGGCGGCTGACTAAAAGTTCGTTTGTTCTTTGTTACTGCATGGTTGCTAACTTCACCTTTGCTAAGTTACTAAGGCGAGCTTTGCATTGCAAACTTCGCCAGGGGATACATAGAAAAATCCGAAGGGAGGATGGTTAGTAGTAAACATACATGTAACAGCTCTGGGCCGACCTGGGGATAGAGGGGTTTTCCTCCGGTGGGCGGTTTAGGGGGTTTCGCCCAGACGGGGGTCTCAAATTTCAAAAAGCTCCAAAACGCCTGGAAATGCGTTTTTCGCAGTAAGGACACTAAAAACACTATTTTAAGCTGCAAAATTGCGTTTTAGAGCCAAAACAAGCAAAAAATGACAAAAAGTGCTTCCAAAAACACCGATTTCTCTTCAATATCAGCAGTGGAAACGTCAAATTCGTTTCCCAAAGGCTTTTCCAAGCGAATTTTAGGCTAAAAATTAGTGATTTCTGAGCCAGTTTGTTAGTACTGGGAGCCACTACTAGTACTTGTATTTTTGGGTGGGGGATCCCTTAACCTGTCTCGGGGGTGAGGATAGTTGGCCTTTTCAGCTATGGGAGTAAGTAACCCCCACCAGCCCCCTAGTACATACATGTAACAGGGGGGTCTGCCCCCCATCCGACTTAGGCCAGACCCCCCAGACGGGACCCCCCCCCCCCGAGACGATTTCGCCGACCCCCCCTCCGATTTTTCTGGCAAGTAAATTTTTGAGCAAGTTTTTGCAATTTTTTACAATTTCAGACTCAAAAATTGCCAAAATCGCCTGCAAAACAGCACTTTTTAGCTGTATTTCAACCCAAATTAGCGATTTTTGGCGATTTTTAGCTCAAAAATTGCGATTTTTTCGATTTTTGAGCGTTTTTTAGTGCCCTACCCCCCTCCCAAAATTTTGGCTCAGACCCCCCGGCCGGCTCCAGACCCCCCAACCCCCCTCCCTCCATCGGCGGATGACCTGTTACATGTATGCCCTAGTACATGTATGTTAGTGAGGGGGTTAACCCCTAACCTCCGGTCCATGTATGCATTAAAGAGTTAAAGGCAATCTCACCTACTATTACCAGGAGAAACCAACACACACTCACTACCAGTTCGTACTCGTTGTAGTAGTGTGTTTTTTGGGGGCGGCCAAAGTCTGGAGGCCGGGTGCAGACTGAAACATCGATTTTAAAACCATTCTGCTGAGCCGGAGCTGGGCTGGATATTTTTACAGCTCTCTCTCTCTCCCAGACACTATTGCTATGTGTCACTCTGATTTATAACTCTCCGGCTTACAAATTAAGGAATTAGACCGGCGTTGTTAATCCTTGCCGTCCATTTGGCTGGCTCTCTTGTCTGAGCGTGATTTAGACCCACTTGCACACACTGATTGGCAGCTTTTTTCTTCTTCTTCTGCCCGGCTCGGCCGGAGTCTAGTCGCTGAGACAAATTCGCCGATTTGTGCCGGCGCATTGATTTTTTGTTAGCTCACAGCCAGCTCGAAACGGCTTTAGAGCTGCGCGTTGCTCTTTGAACTCGAGAGCCAAGGTAATTCTCTGCGCTGTCTAGTTCGCTCCGCCTGGGGCCATTGGCTGCTGAAAATATATTTAGCGCCAGTCGTTTTTTCCATCCCTTCGGCGATGCATTTTTGAGTTGGTCTTCTTCTGGTGACTTTGCTTTTCGATTAGTTCTGCCTCCTTCAACTCTGTCAAGTTAATACAAACAAAATTATTATTCAGTAAACAAGGTGTTTGCATTTTGTAGCTGTTTCTGAATTGTTGTGGGCATAGACGGTTTTCCTCTGGTGTAGGCTGCTTTGTTATGTTTCATCTAGTTGCTATAATGAGCAGTATTTTATTAATTAGTGGTCGTCAGGTTTACTTTTCCATCTTATTTCTGAAGCTAATTCTTGTACAGCATTTCGAAGTATCAGGTTCCCCTTGCTCTAGGTGCCGTTTTTACTGGATGGTTTAGTCAACCGATTAGTGTCAGGGTGTATTCCGCAGATGATTATCGATCGCAGGATGGTGTGTGCATGACATGGGCCCGGCTTAATTTTTGCTGGCCCTTGCTCAATTTTCTCCTCCTCCCTTGCCATTCAGCTTCTCCTAATTTGCCCGTTTATGCCTGTATCCAGTCCTAAGAGGTTATCCCCCTCAAGAAACAAACAAAACCCTGTGTAAGTGTCAGACTTAGGCAGAGGGTTTCAGTAAATTCCTGCGCAGAGGAATGGACAGGATTCGCCGGTCGTTCCGCGATTCCTTTCGACGGCGAGGATCGAAAGATCGCGAGTTGGCTGGAGGCGCCGGGTCCGGGTCCTCGTCAGGTTCGACTAAACCTCAGCTATGGCAACAAGACGAGGCGGCTGTTCGAGCTGGCACGTGCAATTTTCATGTTAAGGTACCTAACAAGTTAATGATGTCACTTGCTGAACTTTGGTAATTAAATGCCAGTCAGAGATTTCTTGTTATGTGGTACTGCTAGTAATCAGTCATGCAGTAGTAGCGTACTAAGGGGTGTAGGCATACAGGGGCCGGAAAAATGGGTTGGGGTAGTCAAAATCCGAAAAGTTGGGGGGCTGCCGATTTGGGGGGCGTGGCGATTTTGGTGGATATGGTCAGGAACAAAAGTCAGCTTCAGGTGGCTGGGTGGGGTCGTTTGGGGGTTGAGCCCAAATTGGGGGTGGGCAAACCCCGTTGACGCCCCCGCGGCCCATGTATGGGTGTAGGGTGGGTATATGTGTATCCCCTTTCCAATATGGAGGAAAAAATAGATTAATATGATTAAAACGGTTAATTTCTGGTTAATTTAATCGTTTTAAAGTGTTTTGAAGGATAATTTTCAATCTTTTCTTGCTCTGGTTGAGGCACTGCCCATACCCTTTCAAAAATCCTTGGTACGTCGTTGTTTATGTGGCTTGCATTAGTACTATGTCCTAATTTTACTGTCGTCTGAATTGTTATTTCAAATCAGGAAAGTGATCCTGTGTGGCCGAGGGAGGGGCCCTTCTTGGCAGCGAGGGGAGGTGGTAGCCCCCCGCCCTAAAAACGTTTAGAAGTCGCACTTTCCGGAAAAAAGTTGAAGAACGCATACATGGGCCGGGGGTATGGGGTATACCCCTCCGCCTCGGCCGGCCATACCCGCCCCGCTCGCCCCCCCTTCAGGAGGGAGAAAATTTTCGCTTATTTAAGGCAAAATCTTTTTGGCCTTTTTCGGGATCCTCCCCCCGAGGTCTCCATACCCCCTCCGGATTTTTCCGGCCCATGTATGGAAGAAAGGCCTTAATTGTGACTCAAATACATCTAAAAAGCAAAGCGCTCTTTTACAGGCCATTTTACTGCTTGAAATGTTTGGGGCCTACATCCGGAGGGGGATATGTGGTTTTCGGCGGGGGGGGGGTGGAGAGTATAGAATCGCTTTCCCGAAGAAGGTGGTCAAAATTTTGGCGGGGTATAGGGCGGCTTGGGGTATGACCGGAATTTACTGTTTTTCCGAAAAAAAGGTCGCTGAATTTTTCGGGTGGTGGCGTCTACCGGCGAGGGAGGAACCCTGTATGAAGTGGGGTGGAAAAATCCTGCGGGGGCCAAGTCGGTTTGGGAGATGGCTGTTACATGCATGCCTCCACATAATTCAGTCATGTCATTTAATTCTGTCAACAGAGAGACAAATGAATATTTGTTCTGAAGACTGACAGACTTTGTGCCAACATGCTCTATACAGTGGTGACATAGAGAACAGGGAGTGTGTTTCAGTACCTGGGCTGTGTGGAGGTGTTCGAGTCGCGTGGAATGGTGGTGTGTGAAGAGGCTCTCAAAGTTCTGCGGGTGAGTGCAGCCGATAGACAGCCGGGCCGCTGGCACCATAAAAAAGTTGTTAGAACCAGCCGACGCCGCTCTAAATTGATCACTGGTCTCCTTGGCTTGGCGCAAGGACATCGCCTTTTTTCTCTTCTCAACTGTGTCTGGGGACGCTCCTCAAACATCTAATCACTCTCTTTATCGCTCGCTCTTGGTTTAGCTTGGCCTTTCTCTTTCAGAACTCGACCCATTATTTTTTGGCTGAGCCCCCTCCGACCGGGCTCAAACCAGACTTGGGCAAAGGGGGTTGACCACCCTCAGGCTCTGATCTACCCCCTCCCCCTTCAAGCCGTCGATACTCCCCTCAAGAATTTTTCGGACGTATTTGTGTATAGAAAAGTATGCCTATGAGCTCAGAATACCTTATTTCCAGGAAAAATAGGCCAAAAACCTGAATTTTAGCGACAAAACGAAATTTTTGGCGGCTTACCATCCCGTAAAACCCACACCTCTTCAGCCGCCGCTAACCCCAACCCTCAGCCCCCTCAGGATTTGAAAATTTACCACCCCTCAGCCAAAATGCCTGCCCATGTCTGGCTCAAACCCAACCTGCTCCCCTCACCTCGTTGATGAACTGTTTTGGCTTATGGCTTATGGTAGGTATGGGCAACCATTTTTAATAATTCGCGCTATGACAAGACAACAGAAATACGCTAAAAGGGCCGATAGCATGACCGGATATGACATTTTAGGCAGAAAACCGCATTCGATTTCATTAAAAGTTACAAAAATGCGATTTAATAACAGCCGCCTGCGAAGGACTTTTCTATGGCGCACTTGGTACCATTTTTAGTTATGGGCAATAGATTTGAATTAATCGCGCTACACGAAAAAGTTTAAGCTAAAACGGCGATAGCATGACCGGATAAATTCAGCCGTTGAAGGGCATTTTTCTCTCAAAAACTGAATTCGTCGTTTTTCAACGTCCATTTTCTATATGGTACCATTATATTATGGTTGTCTGCCGGTACTATGTTTGGTATAAACAAACAAACAAACAGAAGAGAGAGTAGGTTGGTAAGGAAGAGGTTTCAGGCTCAACGTAGACGTACAGTGCGAGGTGTGTTGTACGTGTCGGGCGACGGGTTGCGCGTGGTTGACGGCGAGAACAACCGAGGTCTGTTGGTGGACCAGACCATAGAGAAAGTGTCCTTCTGTGCCCCCGACAGGAACCACGACAAAGGATTCGCCTACATCTGCAGAGACGGCACCACCAGACGTTGGATGTGCCACGGATTCCACGCCACCAAGGAGACTGTAAGTCTTTTTCCTTCTTTTTTTCTTTTTTCTTCTTTATTCTTTTTTTCTTTCACCCTCCCATACTTAGCCACTTTTTCGGTAATCGGCCGACCCTCTCCATTTTTGCACGGCTTTGATTGCTAGTTTTACAATGGCCTTTAAGTGGGCTGTAGTCGAGGAGAGAGGCCGACAGTTGTTTAGAGGCGACTGCTAACAACTCTTTTCCCTGTAGTGTTGGACAGAAGAAAAGACCCCTGGTCTTTTTTCGATTTTTCCGAATAAGTTTAAACAGCCGCCATTCCGTCAATTTTCAACCGAATGAACAGATTTTTGATACGATTGTTATTACTAGTTTAAGGTTTGTTTTGGCCAAATGCTAGCATGCTGTAGGTATGAATTATGTATGCCTATTCTAAATGAACTGATACCAATTACGAGATTTTCCCCAAATACTGCAGATTAACCAATCTATGTAGACATAGAATTAATTAGCATTGTCAAAGATAAGAGTGGTGCCCTCTGAACATAAAGCACGACTGTATAGCCTAATTTAGGTGTTCATTGTGTTGCCATCAGTTTAGGCGATTGTAATCCACGACCCACTAGTTCGTTTAATCCTGCTTTCTGTGCAAGGTATAACACCCTCATTTTTGACAGTGTCCAATTTTCACGTTCACTGATCCACTAGATTTTAACCGACAGTGCTAGAAAGCTGATCTCATCAGGGTTTTAATTCCATATATAGATTGGTTAACCTGCAGAATTAGGGGAAAATCTCGTGAGATATTTATGTTCAGATTTGATGTCTGAAAATTGGTTCAGGTCAGTTCATTTAGAATAGGCTTACATACGTAACTCATACCTACAGCAGGCCAAGACTTGGCCAAAACAAACCTTAAACTAACATAGTAATAACATTCAATCGTGCCAAAAATCTTTTCATTCTGTTGAAAATTGACCGAATGGCAGGCAGTCTTTTTTGGCAAACACGGTATTTATTAGTGCTAAAGGTGTTTGGAAGGAAAAGGAAAGGGTATGGAAAGAATGCGTCATTTCGAAGCTATCGGGCTAACCTTAAAGCCAGACTTGGCCTAGCATTTCGCAAAAGGGTTTGAGTTTGAAACAATGGTGAGTTGAGGGACAGATGCCTGAACCTTCCGTTTTCAGCTAAAAGTCAGTTAACGTTATTTGATTTTATTTATTTCTCAAAACGGACAATATTTAGCTGTTCAATTTTGATTTGCTCTACTAATCTAAGAATAGTTTCCTGCAGTTAGTGGTGCCAAAACATTTGTAAAGGACTTTCGTTTCCCGAAGCGTGTTGTGTTGCCATTGCGCATAACATACTGACTGGGCAGCCCTTTAGCTCAAAGAGCACGAAAATTGTGCATTTTCAAAAACATGGCTAAATCTGACTTTTCTTTGTAAAATGACCATTCTGAAAAATTTCTATTTTCCAAAAACACTGTACGGAAGGTTTCTTTCTATAATGTGGAACAGACTTATTATCAGGTTCATTAATTTGACGAACTTCCAACTACAATCTGTGTTCATTATCAACATATTCAGCGAGTGCTTTGACTCCGGAAGGTACAGATTTCTTAACTATAGGATTTTCGACCATGTTTTTGAAATCCCAATTTTGGTGTCCTTCGAGGTAAAGGGCTGCTCAGTCAGTATGTTATGGCCAACAGCAACACCGATCATTCCTTCCAGTTACAAAGTAATAAATAGAAAATAGAATCTTTGAATTACCGAAGAAACCGTTGACCACCCTTATTCCCAGTTTCTGGGTCATAAAACCAGCAGCAGCAGCAATTTTTTAACAAAAGTTTTTATTAATTTAAAATTGATAATAAAATTTAGTTTTTAAACTAGCCAGCAGCAATTTTCGCACCAAACTTGCACAATCTGTAGCCAGTTGTGTTGTAAATATTTGCTGAAAATATGAGCCAAATCGACGAAGAACTGGCCGAGAACGAACCGTTTGAATAAAGTTCGAAAAAGGGGGTTCTCACTTTTTTATCTATACTGTATTTGCTTACGGCGCAAGCTGTAATAGTCACGCGGCCACGCGCTGGCCCAAAATGTCCGGCTAGCCAGAAATTGGTGTCCCTAGTCTCTGTTAGCGCTGGTGCTCTCGAATTGAAGTGAAGATATTCGATTTCAGGGCGAGCGTCTCAGCCACGCAGTCGGTTGCGCGTTTGCCGTCTGCCTGGAGAAGAAGCAAAAACGCGACCGCGAAGTGCACACCCTGCCCGGCGCCCAACTGACCACTGTCCACTCCCACTCCGACCCCAACTCACCGGCCACCACTAGCCAACAACAACAACAACAGTTCCAACGTCAAGGCAGCTTCCGCCAAGCATCCTTAACCGAGCGCTTACAAGACCCCCAGAACGTGATCGAACCCCCCGCACCGCCTCCCCCCGTGGCCGCCACTGCCAACTCGGCCCAGAGCAACCCCTACGCAGTAGCACGACCTGCCGCCAACCCCCAACTGTTCGCGAGACAGGGCAGTCTGCGTATGCCGGCCGAACAGGGTCCGCACTTCAGACGCCAATACTCTCTGCGCATTGGGGAACTTCCCTCCACCCTACAGCGTCAACAGGAAATAGGCGTGCCGGGCGCGCGAGTCAGCGCCATCCCCGAGGAGGCGGAGCATCAGCAGGACCAACTGGCCAATGGCGTGCCGCCGCCGGAGCCGCGCGGTCACGTGATCGCCAGAGCCGACACCTGGGCGCCGTCTAGCGGAACGACACTGAACACCTGGGATCAGAGTTTCGACGACCGAACGAGCACGTCCGAGCAGACCACGCCCAGATCGAAGGCTGAACAGTGGCTGGAGAAGACGTTGGAGACGCTGCAGACGCCTCGACCAATCAGCAACGGCGGCAGTGCTAATGGACAGCCGCCGCAGGACATTTTCGGACAGCCGCAGTTCAATCCGGCCCCGCCCCCGCCACCACCGAGACCGAAGCCACACCCACCGCAGCCGCCGGCCGTCGACCCGTTTGAGTTGAAGTGGCGGTCGCTGGAGAAAAGCACCAATCCGTTTGCTGCCGAGTCGGCCGGCGTCGATATTTGAGATGTTCTAAGTCTTCTTTTCTTCTGCTAGACTCTAAAGCCCATTTATACTGCTTACCACGCTCTGCAGCTCCAGTTAGATTTTTGCAAAATTCTAAATGACGAGGTAGAGCGTCGTGATTAAGTATAAATCGGCCTTTACTCTCGCGCTTTGATTGACTGTCAAGTCGCGAGTTGTTGACTGAATTTTTTTCGCTTCGAAATCACCTGACCGACTTTAAGTTGTTGAGCTGAAAGCTAAAAAAAGAAAGGAATCAGTTGTTGTGAGTCCGAGCCGGGTCTACTACAGAGATGAGCAAAGGGAGTTGACCATGAGACTCTGACCTCCCCCTCAGGCGGCCGCTTTGGCACTGGTATATACGGTCTTTTTTAAAACTTCTCCTGTTTCTTGAAGAGTTTTGAAATCCTGAAGGGTAACGGCGGCTGATGGATGATAGCAAACCAAAAGTCCGGTTGATGACTAAAATCTAGGTTTCTCTCATTTTTTCCTATAAAATAAGCTGTTTTGAGCTCATTTACTTAGGCTTAGGCATACTTTTAACATATTTTTCTACTATAATTCTTCCAAACTATTCCTAACATAGATTGAGACATACTGGCCAAGTTTGGTAGTAGTTACATGAAACATTTTTTCTACCTGGCCTCGGATTTTCTGGCAACATATTTTTTCAACAATCTTAGAATGTGAGACACTAAAATTGCTAACGTTGTCTGTACAAACAACTGCACCATACATGTAACAGATCATCCGCCGAAGGGGGTTGGAGGGTCTGGCTGGAACCGACCGGGGGGTCTGAGCCCAAATTTTGGGAGGGGGTTGGGCACTAAATAACGTTTAAAAATCGCAATTTTTCGGCTAAAAATCGTCAAAAAATCGCTAATTTGGGCTGAAATACACCAATAAAAGTTTTGGCAATTTTTGTGTCTGACATTGTAAAAATCGCAAAAATTTGTTTAAAAAGTTGCTTTACAGAAAAATCGTCTCGGGGAGGGGGTCCCCATTCGGGGAGTATGGCCTAAGTCGGGTGGAGGCAGAGACCCCCTGTTACACGTATGAAGAGCAGTGTTTAGCTGTATTTCAGACTAAATTAGCGCTTTTTGGCGATTTTCGAGTTTGTTTTTGTACACTATTTAGAATCTGGGCTGAAATCTCATGGCCGGCGCTAGAGTTGCTCAGAAGATGGATGAACTATTACATGTACAGTACGTATCCCATAGGTAGAATGTAAACCGTCGGGTGGTTTGGAAAGAGCGGTGAAGTGAGATAAGATGGTGTTGTGGTGGGTGAGAGCCAGTCAGAGACTAGCTTTAAGTGGTGGTCGATACATCGAGCCGTTTGTGCCTAAGAATGGCAGTTCTTTTCTGTTTCTCTGGGTTGTGTTTTGGTCTAAGCCGAGCTGACACCACACTCGTCTAACTTGGTAGTTTATGTAGTTGTTCGGCCGATACCTGTCCAAGTCCTCTAAACGATGTCGGTCGGCAGATGTGTGAAAGAAAAGCTTAAGCGCACGTTTCAGGTTGGCAATTGAGACGCTTGTAACAGTTATATTATTCGGAAGTTGTTTTCTACTTTCTTATACAGTAATAACGATACGCTTGTGCTCCTTAGCTTTTGTCTCTGATATGTGCAAAGTCAGATGTACAGTGAGTGAAAGTGCTAAGATACGATAAAATTTGGCATTTGGTTCAGTTGCGTCCATCATTCGACCGGTGGGTAAGGGTTTTGTCGAATTTCTATCTTACAGACTTGTTTGTTACCTACACTGCGTTTTTGTCGTATTTATCGATAGTATAGCTATAGATTGCTCTTGGTTAGTTATTTATAGATGACAACTTGGCTAAAAATTGCGCAGTCGAGCTGATAAATGAACATACAGGCGAAAGTTCCTATTGCAGATTGAGGTTTTCATTCTGAATATTGATTAGGTGAAACCGCTTTTTGCAACTGAAGCTTTTCGTCTGATGCACATCTGTAAACAGCTAATTTTTACCTTCTCAAATTTGCAAGATTTTACAGCGGGATAATGGTGAGTGCGTGCGTAGTTTACGTTACAGTGTAATATGTATATGTAAAAATACATATGTATTGTTTTTGGAATACATATATGTATATCTATTGCTCAGACAATATGTTTATGTGTGTGTATTTTGAGGTCAATATGTATTTAAAATACATTATTTGAAAATACATATCAAATTTCTGATGAAATGCTGCATTTTTTTACGTATCAGCCGGCCATCCATAGTAGAAAATTACATTTACTTCGGGATGCCAGTCTCTAAATTTGCTCCAGTGGTAAAAAAACCACAGATTTGGTGTTTTTTAACTGAATAATATCACTGTGTAAATCATATTTGAAAATACATATTTCGACGAGTTGACCAAAAGGAGTTCTAATTAGGGAATGTTTAGATTTTCAAATTCAATGGATAAATGGCAGGAGAAAATGTTCTTTTCTTTTGATAGTTGACCTAAATGAAATTGATTATCGGCTGTTGCTGCTTCAAAAACAAAGCTCATAACACATGTCTCCCTTACCCAAAATGACTGACTGTACATGGATGATTTTTAACAGAATTTAAACTGTGGAAATTATTGCTAATTTGACTGAAGTGCTGAATCAATTTCATGCCAATCAGGTCCAAATGTAGACCCTTTTACGAACAACTGTTTAGCAGCATTTTTCAACTGAAAACTGGCCTTGAAAAAATATGTATTTTATGTACATATTTTTTGAAAAAATACACATACATATTATGTATATGTATTCGACTTCGGAAAATTATGTATTCCTGAAATTCAATATTTCGCCAACTGTAGTTTAGGTCCGTTTTATTACAAATGCTGCCTGTATTACAGAGTGAAAGATACATTGTATAAGGATAAGGAAGATGGCTCAGTATTTTGACGATGCATCCGTGTATGCTAATCATTCGCTTTTTTATTAACACCACCAATTAGTTTTGTACCAGTGGCGTGCGTACCCAGGTGGTGTAAAATCTTGAAGAAGCCTGGTTTTTAGGTCAGGGCGAGAAAATTTTAAAGAATTATCCTTAAAATGCATCTAAATTTTATTCGGAGCATAATTGGTGCACAATCTACTTATTTCCTCCGATTTTTTCTTCCTACCTCAATCTTGCAGTCAGGCACTTAACGACGTTTATGGTACCGGTACCTAGGCTATTGGCAACATATACAGTATGGTACCCCCACGTTCGGAGCCTGTGGTGGTACCATATTTGGTACCCCTACCTTCGCATTGGTGGTACTGACACCGGTACCACATATGGTATCACTGTGTTCAGATTTCGTACTAGATGGTGTCAAATGTAATTGATTTGAATTCATACAGTATGTAGTTGGTTTACTAATTTGTGTTTGCCGCGTTGTACGGTATTGCTGCATTGTCGTCTTGAGAATGTGTCTGGGTTTTCTCTGACCCAGATTTGGGTCGTCGATGTGGTACCGGCAGTGGTAGTTGGCAGTTGAGAGAGTGTTGGTGTTGGTTTGGCAGAGAGCGTCAGTAAAGCTGTTGGCAAGTCTGTGTCGGGCACTTGCTTAGGTCGTCGCGGACCCAGAACAGACGCGAAGCAGCCCAGTCAGTGCAACTCTCCAGTCAATTGGGCCACAACATCACAACGCCAATTTTCCCACAGATGGTAGTGCAGAGTTTATGGTAGTGCAGGAGGGGTACCATGTATGGTGCCGGTACCATAAACGGCGTTAAGTGCCAGAGACTAGTGTACCTCCTACGCATGCTACTGGTTGATTAATACAGTACAACATAGAACAGTTTATAACTTAGTTTCCATATGTGCATACAAGAATATGGGTACGTGAAGTACATATAGAACTCTTGCAGAATTGATTTTAGCGCCCGAAAACGCACGTAAAATAACTCTGCAGCTGAAGGATAATCAGTTGAGCAGCAGCTCAAAAGCCATACGTAGAGCTTTCTCTCAGATTAATCGGTCTGTCCGGCGCGCCTCTGGTGGCTCCCCTGGCCGCCACGATTCTGCTCATCCGATGAAATTCCAGCTGAATGCGATCCGGCGAGGACCCGTCGTCGCTGCTGCTGGTCTTATAGAGCGATTTGCGTCGGTAGGCAATGCCGCCGGACATAAAATCGACGTAGACCGAGCGGAACTTGTCGCCGAAGATCAGTAGAATGTAGGGGTTGATGGTAATGAACAGTGTGTTTGCTATGTCAATTATTGACAGATGGGCGGGCCCGTAGAAGCTGCCGTGTAGCCAGACCAGAGTCCAATTGATGGTGAGAAATATGTAAATGCTGCATAAGATCAGACCGATTGTGGCGTAGCGCATCTCCAGTAGTTGAGCGCCCAGTGGTTCGAGGTTGGTTGATGGAATGACCGAGTTGCGACGTTGCACTGTCTGAAACAGACTGGCCGATTTAACTAATATTTCAAACAGTTTCTATCTTCACACTATTGCTTTTCCACTCTACGTAGTTTGACAAACATACATGTCGCTGGGTTTTTCCGTGGGGGGGGACCTTTTTGAAATCCCAAATAGGGTTTTGGGACCAAGTCCAAAGTGGGTTTTGCGACCTTTTTTTGGGGTCCAAAGGTGGGTTTTGTCGACCTTTTTTTGGGGTAAAAAGTGGGTTTTGTCGACCTTTTTTAGGGATTCTGGGGCGAAAAATGGCTTCAAAACCCTATTTGGACCGAAAAAAGCCTTTTAAAACCCTGTTTTTGCATTAAAAATGCCTTAAAAACCCTGTTCCGGTTGAAAAAAATGCCTTAAAAACCGAATATTGAAGCAACGAATGTAATAAAAAGCTGTTTTGCGCTCAAAATACGTATTGAATATGAGTTTCAGCGATAAAATACTGATTGAAATGCGTTATATTGACTAAAAATAGTTCACAGAACCCTAATTTCGATTCTGAGGCACGCGCAAAACCCTGTTTTGACTTATAAGATTACTAAAAAACCCTATTTAGTGATTTGAATGCAGTTCTTAAACCCTGTTTAGGGTTTCTAATCAACCTAAAAACCCTCTCTAGGCTTTCTAGCCAGTGCTAAAACCCTGTTTAGAGTTTCAAAGTAACCTAAAAACCCTAATCAGGCTTTGAAAGTAACCTGAAAACCCTAATCAGGTTTGAAAGTAACCTAAAAACCCTAATTAGGGTTTCAAAGTAACCTGAAAACCCTGTTTAGGGTTTCAAAGTAGCCTAAAAACCCCAATCAGGGTTTAAAAGTAACCTGAAAACCCTGTTTAGGGTTTCAAAGTAGCCTAAAAACCCTAATCAAGGTTTGAAAGTAACCTAAAAACCCTAATCCGGGTTTAAAAGTAACCTGAAAACCCTGTTTAGGGTTTCAGAGTAGCCTAAAAACCCTAATCAGGGTTTGAAAGTAACATGAAAACCCTAATCAGGGTTTAAAAGTAGCCTAAAAACCCTAATCAAGGTTTAAAAGTAACCTGAAAACCCTAATCAGGGTTTAAAAGTAACCTGAAAACCCTGTTTAGGGTTTCAAAGTAGCCTAAAAACCCTAATCAGGGTTTGAAAGTAACCTGAAAACCCTAATCAGGGTTTAAAAGTAACCTGAAAACCCTAATCAGGGTTTAAAAGTAACCTGAAAACCCTGTTTAGGGTTTCAAAGCAGCTTAAAAACCCTAATCATGGTTTAAAAGTAACCTGAAAACCCTGTTTAGGGTTTCTAAGCAGTCTAAAAACCCTAATCAGGGTATGAAAGTAACCTGAAAACCCTAATCAGGGTTTGTAAGCAGTCTAAAAACCCTATTCAGGATCTCCAACCCTTACAAAACCCTGTTTTGGGTTGTATGGCAGCCGAAAACCCAATTTTGTGCTGCAGAATGTATTGTCTGGGCTAAAATTTTCTTTACTTTGGAATCCAAAAGTGGGTTTTCAGGTCCCCCCCCAAAAATCCGCTGGGGGGGACTTTTGCCGAAAAATCGGGCTTGGGGGGGGCCGGCCCCCCCCCTTTACCCCCCCAACGACATGTATGTTGACAAAATTAGTCAGAAATAAAGAACTGTACAGCCGATACAGAACATACATGTAACAGGGGTCTTGGGTGTGCCCCCACCCGACTTAGGCCAGACCCCCGGATCCGGATGGGGCCTCCGGAGTCGATTTTTCCGACCCCCTCCCATTTTCTGGCGAGTAATTTTTTGAGCAAATTTTTGCTTTTTTTTTAAATTTGTTTGAGACACAAAAATTGCCAAAATTGCCTGTAAAACAGCGCTTTTTAGCTGTATTTCATCCCAAATTAGCGATTTTTGACGATTCTTAGCCGAAAAATTGCAATTTTTTTGCGATTTTTGAGTGTTTCTAGTGCCCAACCCCCTCCCAAAATTTGGGACCCCCGGCCTGCAAAAACCCCTCCCCTTCGGCGGATGACCTGTTACATGTATGATACAGAATAAATTCGCTTGACTCAAACAAACTCTGACCTTTAAGAACATGACAATATGCATGAAGACAAGCGCAGGGGATATCAGACCTCCCTCCAGAATGGCTGAGACTGCCCAAAAGGCTTGATACGCCTGAAACGTTAGAGCTACTTTATACACGCCAAATAATTGTTAAACGCAGTTAAATCTTACACTGGGACTCTCGAACCCAACTGTCAAAGTCTGATTGTTGACCACTCGTCCCCAACAGCCGAAAAGCAACTGCGGCACAGACAGCGGAAACAACCAGAGCCACTGAAAGACCATCGCAATCTTGACTGTACGTTTTGTCCACATCTAAACAATATACAATGTATGCGTATGTATGCCAGCTATCTGTTTGCGTTAATTTCCTCTGCTTTATTCTATGCAGTTCAAAGATTGCTGAGTTATATTGAGAACTTATATGGTAGAGCGAGAAAAAATGTGAATAAAACATTAGTTAACAAAACTCAATTCAGTAGCCTACCTAGAGGACGTACTATGTTGGGCTAAAGGAAGAAAAATCTTTCAAGAATAATTATGTACCAAAACTTCAGAAAGTACAACCCTTTTGAAGGCCAAAAAATTTTCCCGTCTTGCTGGTAGGCCACTCCATAATTTTGCCCCCCTTTCAAGTTCTACTAAACGATTCGACAACGTACCTGGTCCGCCCTTTCCAAGAAGTAGACACCAGACAACCGATTCAAGGTTAAAACAACGATTCCAAATACTTGCACGTAATACACGCTCCATAGGAACATGTTTTCTGCTGTAGAGATGGTCTAAAACCGCCGTGCTACAGTTTCTTCAATAAATTTTTAACTGCGTACTAATTGATCGCGATAGATTGGTCGCCATCGATTGGTCCCCAATTCAATTCTGAGCACCACTTGAGTTGCTGACCAAAAAAACGGCGACTAATCGATAGCGACCAATAGAACGGTGACCAATCGATAGCGACCAATAGAACGGCGACCAATCGATAGCGACCAATAGAACGGCGACCAATCGATCGGGACCAATAGAACGGCGACCAATCGATCGGGACCAATAGAACGGCGACCAATCGATCGCGACCATTAGAATGACGACTAATCGATAGCGAGTAGCGACCAATAGAACGGCGACCAATCGATAGCGACCAATAGAACGGCGACCAATCGATAGTGACCAATAGAATGGTGACCAATCGATAGCGACCAATAGAACGGTGACGACCAATCGATAGCGACCAATAGAACGGCGACGACCAATCGATAGCAACCAATAGAACGGCGACCAATAGAACGGCGACGACCAATCGATAGCGACCAATAGAACGGCGACCAATCGATAGCAACCAATAGAACGGCGACCAATCGATAGCGACCAATAGAACGGCGACCAATCGATCGGGACCAATAGAACGGCGACCAATCGATCGCGACCATTAGAATGACGACTAATCGATAGCGAGTAGCGATCAATAGAACGGCGACCAATCGATAGCGACCAATAAATAGAACGGCGACCAATCGATAGTGACCAATAGAATGGTGACCAATCGATAGCGACCAATAGAACGGTGACGACCAATCGATAGCGACCAATAGAACGGCGACGACCAATCGATAGCGACAAATAGAACGGCGACCAATCGATAGCAACCAATAGAACGGTGACCAATCGATCGCGCCAATATAACGACGACCAATCGATCGTGGCCAATAGGCGATCAATCGATCACGACCAATAGAACGGCGACCAATGAGGCCCTCGCATGACAGGACCGAATGTTATGAGTTTTCGTGCTGGGACCCTAACCAGGAAGACTTGTTATCGGTAAGAAGTGCGCCAAATTCAAACCACTCAAGTACTGGCACCTTCTACTGAACCTAAATCGTCTTCATCCTCCAGGCCACCTCTGCCATTTGCTCCCTTCCAGATCGTACCAGAACCACTTCGATCATCCAGCCCGCCACTCACGATTTGCACGTCATCGATCTTCGCCGAAGTACTATCCCGAGAATCGGCCGATTCGGAGTGGAAGAAGGTGAAGCTGCCGATTTTCCTTCATCTTACCATTGTTTAAGTCTTCTAGCTTCCATACTGCTTTGATATGCTCTCTCCTTCCAGACTAGGGATGCAAATGGTATCCGGTATTATTTGGTATTATTCGGTATTATTTGGTATTTTTTGAGAAATGGTATTATTTGGTATTTGGTATTTTTGTATACCAAATAATACCGAATAATACCAAATAGTTTAAATAACAGAATTGCTTGGACTTTCAGCTAATAATTCAGCTTATTTTACGATCGTGGTATGTTTTACAACATTTGAGCAAATTTTTCTCTATTTTCTTGCTTAAAACAGTAAAAACTGGATTAAAACTGTTTATATAAATGTGATCTCAGCATAAAATGCTTAAAATTGATGTTTGAACTGAATGTTCCACTTTTGTCCAAACTTCTTAACCTGGGCCGTGTACATCGGAGATGCTTCCTGTATGACTGAAAAGCCCTTATTTGACTAGCCTCAGCTGAGAGACATGTGAACATGAGCTTCAGCACGTCATAGAGCTTGTTAAAATTCCTTTTCCGGTAGTGCAGGGGTTATCTAAACGTGGTAAAGCTTGATTTGGGTCACGAAATCAGAGATATAATCTTTTGCATTAGTTCAGATTGCTTAGGACTTATTTTGAAACCTATTTGGTATTATTTGGTTTTATTTGGTATTATTTGGTTCAGAAAATACCATTCACTATTT
Source organism: Sabatieria punctata (assembly GCA_030248155.1). NCBI lineage: Eukaryota > Metazoa > Nematoda > Chromadorea > Araeolaimida > Comesomatidae > Sabatieria > Sabatieria punctata. The sequence continues at coordinate 17,619 of JASANB010004327.1, read as the reverse complement.
GGTATTTGGTATTTGGTATTTTTTATACCATTTGCATCCCTATTCCAGACACACCACTTCCATCCACTTCAAATCGCCCCGCCGAAGTACTGTCCCGAGAATCGGCCGATTTGGAGTGGAAGAAGGTGAAGCTGCCGATTTTCCTTCATCTTACCATTGTTTTAAGTCTTCTAGCTTCCATACTGCTTCGATATGCTCTCTCCTTCCAGGCACACCACTTCCATCCACTTCAAATCGCCCCGCCGAAGTACTATCCCGAGAATCGGCCGATTTGGAGTGGAAGAAGGTGAAGCTGCCGATTTTCCTTCATCTTACCATTGTTTTAAGTCTTCTAGCTTCCATACTGCTTCGATATGCTCTCTCCTTCCAGGCACACCACTTCCATCCACTTCAAATCGCCCCGCCGAAGTACTATCCCGAGAATCGGCCGATTCGGAGTGGAAGAAGGTGAAGCTGCCGATTTTCCTTCATCTTACCATTGTTTTAAGTCTTCTAGCTTCCATACTGCTTCGATATGCTCTCTCCTTCCAGGCACACCACTTCCATCCACTTCAAATCGCCCCGCCGAAGTACTATCCCGAGAATCGGCCGATTCGGAGTGGAAGAAGGTGAAACTGCTGATTTTCCTTCATCATACCATTGTTTTAAGTCTTGTAGCTTCTGTACTCTCATATCCGGACTTTTCTTTAAGATACCTTTAATTTAACTATAAAAACGCCTATGTTAGGAAGCAGTGTTACAAAGTTATAAAATGTGCATCAAATATGCTTACTGCAGCACCCTATCCAATCGGGACCATCATATTCGGACTTAGCTAAACGAGAGCTTTTGATTGAGTACCTACATGCCTATGTTACGACGCAGCGTTAAAAAGTTAGAAAATTTGCATAAAAAATTTGCATATTCAAAATGACAATATGCAAATTTTTGCATATTTTAACGCTGCGTCGTAACATAGGCATGTAGGTACTCAATCAAAAGCTCTCGTTTAGTTAAGTCCGAATATGATAGTCCCGATTGGATCGGATGCTGTACAGTCCCGCTCTCAAACAGCTCGACCAACAGCCAATATTGGCAAATATCGCCAACGAAGCCAACAGGCGCGCTGGGTCACCAACAGGACCCACAAATGACCAACACCAACAACAAAACGACAACACCGCCGCCAACAGACTGCCTTGGGGCATTGCGCGCGGCTGCCAGGAGGTCTACTGCACCTGTTACAATTAATTAGCAAAACTTTCACACAAATTTAAGCACGTTTTATGACATTGTAGGGCCACCGTTATTTCAAGAAACCGGCCGCCGGTCAGTGCTTAGAAAGCAGTGCGCGCAATCTTTTAGGTAAACCGGTCGCTGGTCAGTGCTTAGAAAGCAGTGCGCGCAATTTTTTCGGTAAACCGGTCGCCGGTCAGTGCTTAGAAAGCAGTACACGCAATTTTTTAGGTAAACCGGCCGCCGGTCAGTGCTTAGAAAGCAGTGCGCGCAATTTTTTAGGTAAACCGGTCGCCGGTCAGTGCTTAGAAAGCAGTGCGCGCAATTTTTTCGGTAAACCGGTCGCCGGTCAGTGCTTAGAAAGCAGTACACGCAATTTTTTAGGTAAACCGGCCGCCGGTCAGCGCTTAGAAAGCAGTGCGCGCAATTTTATTAGGTAAACCGGCCGCCGGTCGGTGAGAAAGCAGTGCGCGCAATTTTTTTAGGTAAACCGGCCGCCGGTCAGCGCTTAGAAAGCAGTGCGCGCAATTTTATTGGTATCCGCCCATTTCGTCCCGACCGTTTCGTCCCCTTGCTGTTAGTCCCGGCTGTTTCGTCCCGACCGTTTCGTCCCGGCCAAGTTTTAAAGTGACCGTTTCGTCCCGGTTCACAAAGTGAAACATGCACATTAGGGTCCGACGATATATCGATATCGATATCGAAAAGTCGATATATCGACCCTTTTTCCAATATCGATATCGATATCGATATCGCGATGTTTTACATCGATATTTTCGATATTTCAAATGTGGGAAAGTAGGAAAAAACACAAAACTGACACCAAGTTTATTTCTCCGGAACAGTAAAAAACAGCTTTTCCTGAACACCTCAGAAATCGATGGTATAGTCAAAACCTAACAGGGGCATGATAGCTCTCGAAAACATTAATTTCTCGGCATTATCAGCTCTCTGACAGCAACGCTTAGGTTCTTAAATGTCTGCAGCAACATTGAAGATCTGCTCAATACGCACACTTGAAGGAGGAGGGCAGAAGCAGACATGGACTACTAGTATTTCGGCTGAGGGGTGGTAAATTTTCAAATCCTGAGGGGTACCGCCGGCTGATGGGTGGTTGAAAGGATGGTAAGCAAAAAAAAGTCCGATTTTTTTACTAAAATCAACGTTTTTGGCTTATTTTTTTTGTATTTTAAAATTAGTTAAAATACGCTATTCTGTCTGAGCTCATTATGCCTAATGAGGGTGGGGCATCAGCCTGATGGGTCAACCTTTTCATTGAAGGGCTTCAGAAGGGCAACTAACTTTTCTGCGATTCTCTACTTAATTGGTATCAGATCGCTGATTGCATCAGTGCTTGACTGATAAGCAGCAAGAGCAGTCTGCTCTTTCAAATTCTCAGATTTTCCTGCATAACTACAAATATCGATATCGATATCGATATCGATATTGAGTTGAAAATATCGATATCGATATCGAATATCGTCGAATTTTGATATCGTCGGAACACTAATGCACATCCAAGGCGCGAAAACCAAATCGTTCATTCTTTTAAACAGATGCTAGTCTGTCATACGTACTCATACAGTAAAAAAGCCATGCATAATAGCAGCTGTACACAGCAGCTGTACTATGCTCTGTACGGCCGGGACAGTTGGTGTAGTGGTTTAGGCCGCAAAGCCCCTATGCGCGTGGGTGGTCAAAGTAATTTTATTAAAAAAAAACAGAACAAAATGCCCAAGCCCCAGACTGAGACCAAACAGATAGGGGTGGCGACGGGCCGCTAAACGGCCACTAACACTCTACCCCGACAAAATTTACTAAAATCGGTATTAGAAAGAGCGTTGCGGAATGCTCGCGCGGAGCGCAAATTAACTGTTTAATTTGGTAAGGAGTTCCAAATATTTATTACTCGCATGGCTAAGGAATATTTTCTAATATCAAGCCTGGACTTCGGTAAACACAATTTATACTGGTGACCACGTCAGTAAGTAAGTAAATTTATATCGCCCAAACACAGAAAAAGAACGCAATACAATACAAATGTTGGGCGCGGCATACAGACGACCATGTATGGTCTTATGTTGCCGAAGAGTGTGTGTTGAGATTATCAAATTTGAAAAATAAATCAACAGGGAGGTCAATTTGTTCATAATTAATTTGTACACGATTACAAGAAAAAAAGGTCAGCAACAATTATTTTTTCCAAAGACTCCAAACTGAGCAATCTTAGCCTTCCAGAACATTCAAAATTCACAAGACCTGGAATTCGGCGAGTAAAGTACCCTTTTAATCAGATCAATGTCCTTAAGTACATATGGATTCTAGACCTCTAAAGGCATATTCTAACTTAGGACGAACAAAAGTTTTGCACAGTTTTTGTATAGTTTGATAAGAAAATCCTTGGTCTTAGTTTCAAAACATTTAATAATAAGGTTAACCAACCTAAACCCGTTTACTGCAATTTGATCAAAATCATACCAACCAAACTAAAACTGCATTGGCTAGTACTATACCATACCATATCGAATTCAAACTTTGAATTTGGTAGGCATCCCTGGAGATAGCTGCATTGTCTCTGCCCAATGATGGTCGCGCGTTCATCCACTGGGCGGGGTAAGTTGCTTGCCGCAAAGATTGGTCGTCGGCACAAGGTCCAACCCAGGCTACCGAAAGCCACTGTGTGCCTGGCATTTGACCTTTTGGTGAGTTGTGGCGCATTTGGCATTTGATTTTGCCACCGCCTTTGCAATATACTGTAGTTAGCAGCGGGACGAAACGGTCACGCTTAAAAAATGGCCGGGACTAAACGGTTGGGACGAAACAGCCGGGACGAACAGCAAGGGGACGAAGCGGTCGGGACGAAACGTCCTACAACCAATTTTATTAGGTAAACCGGCCGCCGGTCAGCGCTTAGAAAACAGTGCGTGCAATTTTATTAGGTAAACCGGCCGCCGGTCAGTGCTTAGAAGAATGCAATGCAATCAATTGCGTGCTCTCAACAATGGGAACCACATTGGTGACAGAGCCTAAAAAGAGTAGGGACCAATAAGACCAAGTAGCGGCCAACAGTCAGATCGGCCTACGCACCAACAGCAATTAACGCCGAGCCGGCACCCCATTAACACGGCCAACAATCGCGTGCAAAGAATGCCTGGTTGTTGGCCCAATTCTTGTCCAATTCTAGCAGTTGGTCGAGCTGTTTGAGAGCGGGACTGTATTAAGCATATTTGATGCAAATTTTCTAACTTTTTAACGCTGCCTCCTAACATTCGCGTTATTGTACTTAAACGAAAGCTCTCCTTTAGCCAAGATGGATTATGATGGTCCCAACTGGATTGGATGCTGCAATATGCAAATTTTATGGAACTTTTCTAACTTTTTAACGCTGCCTCCTAACATTGGCGTTAATAACGCCAATGTTAGGAAGGAGCGTTAAAAAGTTACAAAATTTGCATCAAATATGCTTACTGCACCAGCCGATCCAATCGGGACCATCATATTCAGACTTAGCTAAACGAGAGCTTTTGATTGAGTACCTACATGCCTATGTTACGACGCAGCGTTAAAATATGCAAAAATTTGCATATTGTCATTTTGAATATGCAAATTTTTTATGCAAATTTTCTAACTTTTTAACGCTGCGTCGTAACATAGGCATGTAGGTAGTCAATCAAAAGCTCTCGTTTAGCTCCGTCTGAATATGATGGTCCCGATTGGATAGTATGCTGCAGTAAGCATATCTGATGCAAATTTTATAACTTTGTAACACTGTTTCCTAACATAGGCGTTTTTATAGTTAAATTAAACGTATCTTAAGGAAAAGTCCGGAAATGAGAGTACAGAAGCTACAAGTCATAAAACAATGGTACAATGAAGGGAAATCAGCAGTTTCACCTTCTTCCACTCCGAATCGGCCGATTCTCGGGATAGTACTTCGGCGGGGCGATTTGAAGTGGATGGAAGTGGTGTGTCTGGAAGGAGAGAGCATATCAAAGCAGTATGGAAGCTAGAAGACTTAAACAATGGTAAGATGAAGGAAAATCGGCAGCTTCACCTTCTTCCACTCCGAATCGGCCGATTCTCGGGATAGTACTTCGGCGGGGCGATTTGAAGTGGATGGAAGTGGTGTGTCTGGAAGGAGAGAGCATATCGAAGCAGTATGGAAGCTAGAAGACTTAAAACAATGGTAAGATGAAGGAAAATCGGCAGCTTCACCTTCTTCCACTCCGAATCGGCCGATTCTCGGGATAGTACTTCGGCGAAGATCGATGACGTGCAAATCGTGAGTGGCGGGCTGGATGATCGAAGTGGTTCTGGTACGATCTGGAAGGGAGCAAATGGCAGAGGTGGCCTGGAGGATGAAGACGATTTAGGTTCAGTAGAAGGTGCCAGTACTTGAGTGGTTTGAATTTGGCGCACTTCTTACCGATGACAAGTCTTCCCGGTTAGGGTCCCAGCACGAAAACTCATAACATTCGGTCCTGTCATGCGAGGGCCTCATTGATCAAAACAATCAGAAACAGTCTTACCGTGCTCTCCAACGCTTTTCTCGCAGCAGGCCAATTGCGCCAAAGAAACGGCTTGACCTCTAAGAACAGAAACCTTCCTGCCAGAAAGCTGAGATCGGCTACGCCGACCGAGATGCAAATTTGAAAGAAACTCGATTTCAGCTGCTTTCTGCGTTGGATCAGCACAAACATGACAGTGAGATAGAGCGGAACGCTGATTAATTTGAAGAGCAGAAGACACCAGGAGACCACGCAGCTAAAGTTACACATGTTTTAGGGCGCCTTTGTTAGCTGAGTCAGTTTAGCGAACGAGATACAGTTATTGGTTGCTAAGACGACAGGATATGGGCTTTAACTAGGCCTCCCCGTGTCTAATTACGTACCTTACGTGACCGACAAATAACTTCTCAACTGCGCCATAGATTTCTGCAGGGGTGGACTGTACATTGTTCAGCACAGCTGTCCCATTAGCCTTTTATCCAACCTATATCCTAATGCTGGCCAAATATGCAGTTTTCAATCTTGCCTCTATGCCTGAAAGTCATATCTGTCCATGCAGTACAGTACATGTAACAGGACCAGAAGGGCCTGAGAGGGGGTAGGAAGTTGCCGTCAGGAGGGATCTAGTCTAGGGGGTTTAGCCCAGGCGGGGGGGTTCAAAATTTCAAAAAGCTCCAGAAACGCCTGGAAATGTGTTTTTAGCACGTTTATTCAATAGTAAGACTAAAACCCGCTATTTTAAAGCTGCCAAATAGCGTTTCAGAGCTTAAAGCAAGCAAAAAGAGACAGAAATGATGTCTAAAAACACCGATTTATCTTAAATATCATAAACACCAAATTTAGTTACCAAATGCCTTCTAAGCGAATTTTAATCTATAAATTACTTAGGTAGTGATTTCTGGTCTGAGCCAGTTGGTTAGCACTGGAGCTACCAGTACATGTAAGTTGGGCCGGGGAGGAGGGTCCCTAACATTTCTCTCGGGATGAGGAATGAGTTTGGCTTTTTCAGTAAGGGGAACTTTATTGAAGTACTTGCTCTCTGCATTGTCTGTATAATCCTGAGAAATGGGTTAGTCATTAGCATGTTTTTGTAATCAGAATGCCGCTACCTAATTGTTGTTTTCAAGCAAATGCTTAGCACTGACGCAGACGGGAATCTGAGTAAGCACGACTATTGTCAGGAGGATAACCGAAGGCTATGTTACGCGCAAAAGCACTAATGAACTACGCACACACGCAGGTCTAGATGAACTGAGAGAAGTGTCCACACCAGTCAGTAAGGATTTTTTTCTTGCAATTTTTGCAATTACAATAGGGCAACAAGCAAACAAGATGGTACTGTAAATGCAAGGCGATTGTCGGGAAGAGGTAAAAAAGGACATTTTTTTACACGACCGACGGCGCAGATTAGACTTCAACACACTGGCAAAGTGCCACCGGTTGGAATTAATAGACTGCCACTTTTCCAGTCGACCAAACTCTAAATTGAGTGGTTGGCAAAGACTTATTTAGTGTTAGTGCCACCCGGGTGACAGAAGTATGTATAAATTTGTCTTTAATAAACACTTTTGATAACATATAATCTTATTTTGTAATCTACGCTCCTAATCGCTTTGTCTCGGCCTCTTGCATGCAGTGGCGCAATAATTTGTCATAAATCGTAGCAACACAACGACAAAAGTTTTACTTTGTATAGCTGTGCAAGGTTAACGTGTGTTGCTAACGACTACTTACTAGTTAGCTTTATTTGTGATCGATCGAAAAATATATGTAATGCTGTTCTGTTGTTCTTCAATTGTAAATACCGTATTTGCTCTAATAAAACGACAGTCGGTTTATTTTTTCGACTGGTGTCTACACTGTCGGTTGGTTTATTGTTTCGTACCATGTCTAACCATAAAATTCAGGCTTTCACAGCTTTAAAACTATTTTAGCCATGTTATGTATAAATTCTCGATCGAATATCTTCTTTTCTTGACCAGTTTGTCGAAAATTTTGTTAAACCAGTGCTATTATGCTCATTAACTAATATTACAGATGCTGATTATGAAAAATTGGCTGAAAACAGATTCTGATAGACCGACATGTCGGTTTATTGGAATGAGTTTATTAGAGCAAATACGGTAGTGTCGGGTTTTCCGTCGGCACTTATTGAAAAAGTAAAAAAGCACTAATCTCTCTAGTGAAAAACTGGCTGAATCTATTAATTATGTGAGCAAACAGAGACCGGTTAGTTTTGTCAGTAAAATTGCTTCAAAACTGGTCGCAATTTAGCAACCTTGTCGATTTGGAAACTGGTTCCACCTGTATTTAAGCGTTATTGTTATGCGGGCAGTACGTAGTTTCAAAAGCGAACTGGGATAAAATGCGTTTGGTAACTTTTAGAGTACTGCTTATCATTGGTACGATGTGGTCTGGTGTGTTATCAGTGAGTTACGCTTCTTTGCTCCGCTGGCATGAATAGCGTAAATAAATTTTAGAGTAAAGAAGACACTGAAATTGCTATAATTGGTGCTGGCATAGCAGGTCTGGGAGCAGCAGATAAACTAATCAATAAATATGGTTTCAAAAGCGAACATGTTAAAATTTACGAAGCACTAGACAGAATCGGCGGACGAATCCATCCTATACCTTTTGGTACGTTCCAAGATAAGAAAATGTGCTTGGTTTATAAGTAAAATCTGAAACTTTAGAGAATGGTTACCTGCAATTGGGTGCAGAGTTTATACACAACAAGCGTGCCAACCCCTTGTATCCAATAGCCAAACGACTGGGCATAGTAGCAAAAGACGTTGTGGATGAAGAAAAGTACGCTTTTGCCTGTGGCACGACGGCAGAATACCTCTCATCGGAACAATTTTTGGAGAATTTCGAGGCAGAGATAGAGGAAAGTTTGGAAAAGGAATCTGAATTTGTAAAGGGATCTTACGGCCGATATGTCGAAAAGAAATGGCAAGCAAAATTGGTACATGCTACGTATTGTTATGAGTGGGCATCCTGGATTTTGCAAGGGGGTGTAAAGTTTTGATGAAAGAATTTTTGAACATCTGCCTTCAAAAAGGATTAAGAAGGTATTCTGAGCATAAAACTAATAGTTTAGTACATAATCATTTGGTTTTTCATACGATTTCTTCTTCCTTAGTACATCAACCGTAAAGGGGGTTATACGTACAATACCAACTTTAATATTTCACCCCTTGTTTAGCTACTGCCCCTGGCCAGGCTATTGGATTGGGCATACATGTACTAAGGGGGGTTTGGGGGTTGCTTGCTTTCTAGCTAGAAAGGCCAAAGTGGAGCTTGACTGACAGTTTGGCGCTTCTGTCATTCTTGCAAAGCCACGTTTCATAGTAACTTCAGGGTTGCCAGGTTGGGGTTTTACCCCCAAATCTGGGGGTATTTTGCCACCGTTTGGGGGTGAAAATTTCATCTGGGTGTTGGGGGTACAAGTCTGGGGGTATTTGGAATTTTTTTGGGGGTTGGGGGTAGAGACCTGCACGGGCCGGGCCTGGTCGCCCTACAGAGGATTTTTAGAGGTTTTCAGCCGGGCCGAGCCACAAAAATTGCATTTTTATAAGGGCCGGGCCGGGCCCGGGCCGCAAAAATTGGGTTTCCGGACAGGCCGGGCCGGGCCGGGCCGTCAAAAAGGCGGCCCGTGCAGGTCTCTAGTTGGGGGTATTTTGGGGGAATTTGCTAAATTTTAGGGGATTTTTTGGGGGTTTCGGGATTTTTGAGAATTTTCTTCTTTGGACTAATGATCGAATGTTATTTTTTACCAGTGATGAATCAAAGTACAACACATTGTTTGAAAAAATGTAATTTCATCGATCTGTGACCAAAAAATCCAGGTTTGACATGTTGTATTCTGAAGAACTTTTATGAGGAACTTTCAAAACTCTACGCAGGGTTGTATATTTTTCCGAAAAAAACCTCGGCCTGTTTTTTTTCAGTTTTTTTCCGGTTTTTTTCCGGTTTTTTTCCTAAATCGCGGAAAAAAACTCCAGCCCAAGTTCTGAGTATCCTAGGCTGGTTTTATGATTCCTAACGCTTTCTAGCGCCTTCCTCAGTCTTGTTAGACCAGAAATACACGTGTTACATTGATATAAATCACGAAACAGGCATGAAACAGTGCCTGAAGGTTCCATATAGGGCCCTATAATTTCGGAAATTTCCGAAATTTCCCGGGAAATTTCCGAATTTGAGTGTCATTTCCGAATTTTCCATTTTTTTCCGAATTTTCCGAATATGGAATGTTTCGTATAAAATCGTAAGTTACACGTGCCCGCAAGCGTCTGAAATCGTAGTTTAAATAAGCGCGCATGAAACAACACCGATTTTCCGTTGCTCTCAGAGATAGCTACAACAGCACTAAACATTCCATGCAATTCTGTGGATGCAGAGAGGTCGTTTTCATTCCTTTCAAACGTTCAAGCACCTCAGCGATCGAGTTTGAGTGTCACTTCACTTAAATACTACTGTGGACTTGGCTTTAACACTGTCTGATTGATTCGATCCGGTCTAGTGTCTATGGTGAATCTCGTCACATACTGTTGAATGTTTGCTGTTAAAATGAGCTCTATAAACGATTTCTTTAATGCACATAGTTTTAATGCAATAGTAGAACTGGTTATACCATGCTACAATACCTTTAAATGGTTTTTTTTAGAAAAAAATGGATTTCCGAAAATTTCCGATTTTGCCGTTTTTTGCTTTCCCAAATTTCCGAAAGTTGAATTTCCAAATTTCCGAAATCTGCAAAAAGGCATTTCCGAAATTATAGGGCCCTAGTTCCATAAATAACGCTATATGCAAATTTTCTTACAGCAGTTTGCATTTTTGTTTTTTCATGCCAAATTTGGTCTTTTTTGTTGTTTTTCTAACAGTTTTGAGTCAGTATGGCCTATTATACATAGCAAAAGTCCATTTTTTAAACGAAAAATGACGTAAATTAGCTATTTTTAGCTTGAGTTTTTTTCCGCGATTTATGTTTTTTTCCGACCCTTAGGAAAAAAACCGGTTTTTTTTCGGAAAAAAACAGTTTTTTTCCGGTGTTTTTTTCCCACCTCACATCCCTGACTCTACGTTAGAAATTCTTTTGCAACAGTGAAAAAAATTGGAAATAATGCGTGGGTACTCGGCATTATATAAAAATGTATATTAGAATCAACGTGAAGTAAACTAAAACCGTGTCATAACTTGAAACAAAATTTTAGAAAATTTTATCCATAATTCTGTAGTTTTCTTGCTGTCTGATGCCTGGTCTGATCGTAATTTGAGTGATTTGTTACAGAATTATAATTTACAATTTAGTTGTACATGTAATAAATTTAATTCTTTCTGTTTCTCACTATATCTATCTTATGCTGCAATGTGAAATTCAGCTTTCATCAGCTCTAACAGTACATTTTAAATCTGGGGCGATTTTTGGGGGTATTTTGAAAAGTCTGGGGTTTTCTGGGGGAATTTTTTCACTGATTTAGGGGTTTTTTGGTCTGCAGACCTGGCAACACTGAATGGGTTTAACATCACTACGTTCTCACTCATCCAATCGGGAAATTTGCGGCTCCAATACTAATAACCGGGCTTTTTGGGTCCTTTTCTAAGCAAAACCTCCTAAACCCCCACCCACCCCTTTATCCGGGCCTATGTCAGTGAGTGAATATCAATTGCTTACTCTAGGATGGGTCAGGCAAGAACGCGACCGAAACTAGACTTCTGAATGCACTCTTTGACTTGCATCGCAGAGAGGTTGAAGGCTCCGATGGCTGCGAGGATTGGAAAAAGGTTGACGAAAATTTGCATACTACGTACAGTACGTTGGTTAAAATTGATTGCATTCTAGATGAGTCTACGACAATGGACGCTTTTCGGCGACTGGGACGACGACGGTGATGCAATCTTGAAAAGTCCCGGCTACAAGGCCATTCTTGATTGGTTTCTGAAACGAATACCGAACCACGTGATTCATCTGAACAGTCACGTGACTGAAATTGGTTGGTCAGGGCATGGCGCCACCTTGACTGTGAATGGAGAGAAAAAAGTGACAGTAAACCACGTTATTGTGACGAGTTCGTTGGGCTACCTCAAGGACAACTATCAAACATTGTTTCAACCGCCACTTCCGAGTTTGAAAACGCGAGTCATTGAGTCTATGGGTACGGTATCGTAATTGCATGTACGTACTTTAGCATACATGTATGTAGTCAGCCGAAGGAGAGGGAGGTAAAGTTGCAAGTTTCGCTTAGAAGCGCGTGATTTTGTTTGAAATTTGCAAAAAGATTGGCCAAGAATTCCTTGGGGGTTCCATCTAGGGGTTTGTCCCTTGCCGATTGAGGGAGGGACAAACATTATGGTTCGTGTGGTACTGTATAGAAAAATCTTTCAGGATTTGGAGCACTTCAGAAGGTGTTTATAGAGTTCCCTTCAGATCCGAAAATGCTCGACAAGAATCATTTTCATCTTTTGCTGGTGCCGAATCCTAGCTGTCAAACCAAAGTGCGTTTTTTCTTCTAACAAGACAAAGACAGACTAGACAGGTTTAACCTACTACCTAACATTGATTATGTACTATTTCAAGGGCTGTATTAAAAATTTCATAGAGAAATGAAATCGAAGCTATGTTCTGGGCGTTTGCTGGTCAGGCCGACTTTCCAAACGTTTTACTTGGCTGGATCGTTGGCAAAGACTCAGCTAAGCTGGCGTCTTTCTCTGATCAAAGCATCAAACAAGCTCTCACTCGTTTGTTCAAGGAGTACTTTCCTAACAGTCCCGCACCCAGCCGAATTATCAGGTACTATCTGGGAGTTTTTGCTGCAACCTAAAGCCTGCTAAAGGCAATCCTAAATGTAGTAAGCCAATAGTTTTGGACTGGGTGGGGGTAGTGTCCAACTACGGAACCAGCGCCCCGGTGCGTGAAGCGCACGTCGCATTTTAGCGCGTTTTACAAAATGGCGCAACCGTGCAAGTAGTCCACACAGAAACCATTCTTTCTTCTAGAACCACCTGGCCACAAGAACCCATGTTTCTCGGATCTTATTCCTACTACAGTGAGGCCGCCGAATTTTCCCGCCGACCGCAGAAAGTTCTAGCCCAACCGCTCCCCAGTGAAAATCAGGTTAGTTTCCTTTTTTTAAAAAAATGTCACTCACTATTTTAATATACATTATTGTAGCCAGTAGTGTTATTCGCCGGTGAGGCCACCCACGAAGACACTTGGCAGACCACCCACGGAGCTCTTCAGACAGGATGGCGGGAAGCGAAACGTATTCAAAAGTTTTACTCGCAAACAGATCGTAATAGTGGACGACGGTTCTGGCCAACTTGGTGCAGTATTATGATTTCTCTTTTTTACTTTTGTCTTGTTTGTTTTGTGCTTTCAAGTAGGTGTTAAAAGCTACAGCTAAAAGTTCCCTCAATTTCGTTTTCTGCATTCTACAGTCTGCAAAGTAAAGGCGAAAACAGTTATTATTTATTATGTAAGCGCGTCCAATCTTTTTAAGTGTGGCGCAAAGTGACGTAGAAGTGTTTTAACTACTAAAGAACACAGTAAAATCAGTTTACGACCGCTTTATCAGTGAGTTTCTTAAGAGCCCCAGTCATTTTCTTCAGGATTTTGTCGCGATTTACGATGTTGTGGCGAGCCAGCAGATAGGCCGGGTCGTTGTAAATCAGATATACGTTGCCGTCACTGTATTCAAAAGCTAGCGCCTTCAGCGGTAAGTCCAAGCCGATCAACTGAGAGCTGGTCATCAGCAGAGAACCCAACTTTGGATTTCTGCAATACTATGCAAATTATTCACAGGAATCAAAGTAAAGTTTCAGCTATAAATAACTGAAATCGTGCCGATGTATGGCTTGAGTAATTATCGCGTGTGTACTGTTGTAATGGTAATACCAATACACAAACCGGTTTGTGTATTACCATTGATTTGCGTTTGCGTATACACAAGACTAATACACAAACGGGAAGTGACTGTGTATACACAAAACAGATAAACAAACGGGAAATGCAATGTGTATTTTTTGTGTATTGTGTACTGACTTAGTTCAGCTGCAAAACATTTTCAAAATTACATACAGGATTGTTAATTTGCTAGTTTTGCTAATTTTTTCTGTTTGGTAGCTTTGTGCACATAAAAAACGATTACAGATGATTTTTTGCTAGAGTTTAACAGCATTATGCATACGTACTGTATGTATTACGTACTACAACAGTACATTCATCCATATCTGTATGTACTCCAGTATGTGTAATGCATATTTTTATCACTCAAAAATACAAACCGGTCGCTGTTTTTGATTGTTCCGCGAAGAATTGGAGTATTTTTTGCTGTTTGCCGGCTTCTAATTGACGAAAAACGCTCTCAAAGGCACCCCAGCTGCTTTTAAAAAGTACACAAAACACGTATGCGTTACACAAATGGAGATAATACACAAAACCAATTTGAAATTCCTATGTGTATACCATACTCATACACAGATAATTCGTGGTATAGTTTTCCAATAGTATGCGTGTGTAAGACAGTTACCGTTGACTGAAACCTACCCGAAAATAATCAGCTCGGTGTCACTGAGATTGAAGCCAACATTGACTGCATTGTCGCTGTGTGAAATCCGAGCAAAAATGGTCAAATTTTTTGCCTTTAAAATATTTTCTAGACGATCAATCGTGACTGCGGCGCTAAAGCTGCTTCGCTTACAAACGATGCCTTCCCCAAGAGTTGGTGCCGCTCCTGAAATAATTTTTTTGCTGGCACATTCTTTATGTAATGTACAGGTGGTCTGGCTCGACCGATTTGGGCCAGACCCCCGGATCGGGAACTGAAGACTATTTTTTCCATCCAATCCGATTTTTCTGGCGAAATATTTTCAAACACTAATACAGTCTGTAAAACAGCGCTGTATAGCTGCATTTGAGTCCAAATTATCGCTTGTTTTCAACTTTTAGCCCAGAATTGCCAATTTTGAGCGTTTTGGTACAATCCCCTCGGAGTTTGCGCTCAATCAAACACCATGGATCCCCCGCAACCCGTTCCTCTGACAGATGACATGATTAACTGCGCTCAGAATTCTTCTGAAGGTTTGCCGCACAACAAAAGGAAGCAAGCAAACTGGCGACCAATGACAAAGCAACAAGCCCAACTGCATAACGGTTTGCTGGCAGTTCTTACGACTTGGCTTCGCTTTGGTTAATGCTGTCTATCCCTCAAAAAATTGTTAATAGTTTCAATGGACAAAAGCAGTCAAAATAAGTTAGATTTGAAACATCTCTATGCGAAATACGATTGCAACGTACCTTGGCAGTAGGCAAAAGCAGCAAACAAGAGAATCAGAAATCCTAAGGATGACATTGGTCTCTGCTGGACAGTGTACGTACCTACGTAGGTGTAAACAGACTTCTGTACTGCAGGATTTAAACTCACAACTCGTAGCCTGTTTTCAGACTGGCACAATCTTTGATAAATGAGCCCGTCTTGGAAGAAAGTGTTTGCCACCACAATCGACGCAATCCGTTTTTGCTACTATAACCGAAATTCCTGCATACACACATGTATACATACAACATAGTACATATACACGTTCGAAACACAGACAGACGGACGGAACCCGTTTGGTTTACTTGCGAACATACGTACAGAATATTTTCACTTTAAACGTCTAGAATGATCGATCAAACAAAAAATAGTGCATCAAGTTTCGTCATAACGTTCGTACGGTCCTCTGTGGTGGATTTCGTATATGAGAAATCCTGTGCAGACCAGTGCTAATATCTGCAAGATAGGACGTAAGTTTAAAAACACTGAACAGAACGAACCTCTAACACAAGAACAGCCAGTCCGATAATTCCAGCCAATTTCATTGCGCCCCAAAGATTTCCCCACAAAGCGTCCACACAAGAAATGCCTTCGAATTTAGGTTCACACTGAGCATCGCTGTCGCTTGAATACAGATCAGTACCGTTGATTCCGCAACATTTCAACTGTAACACTTGACTTCTGTGCGTACCGTTCTTGCAAATTAGAAAAAAATCGAATTATACATCTTTCTGAAATTCGCCAATTTCGGAAGAGTTTGTGTTGTTGCTGTTGTAAAATTCTGTAACGACCTTTTCGGTGAACGATTCAAGACTGCCTTTCAAACTGAGCACAATGGCCGCCGTTACCAGTTGCAGTAAAGCAATGCAACAAACAGTAACGAAGAACTGAAATAAATTTATCATATCAATCACTAAAGAGAATGAGGTCATAATAAAAACACTTACTATTCCGAGTAAATATCGATTCTCCTTCCAAGCGCCACAGCAGCCAAAGAAACCAATCAACGAAAGAACTAAACCGGAAACCGTCAAGACCCATAAGCCGGTTTTATACTGAAACGTTTTTCAATATTCGCAAGTTAAAAAAATGACCTCTGTTTTTTTGTCTTCACTCAAGCGATTCGTTCTCATTCAGAATCGTTAACATCGAAGTGGCCGACTTTTTCGCAACTTGTTAATGTCGGCAGGTGAATTTTGAAATTTAGGTCGCGTCGCGAACATTAGAACACAAATTTCTTAAATCTCTTTTCTTTTATCTGCAGAACGACAAAACAGTATGTACATGCTAAAATAGATTTTAGCCATATAATTAATAACTGACGACTGCGAACGAATCGTTTCAGTGAAGAAAAAAATTGCTTGCGGGCCCACATTTATACATAGTGCAGGGTCTGTAAAACCAGCATATTTTTTACTGTAGCAACCGGAAATCTTAACCGATTTGAATGAAGATTTTTTGAATGAAAGACAAAGAAATGCTTGAAAGATTGTTGGAATTTTTATTAAGATAGTCGGCTTACTTCCTAGGAATTTCCCCATTTTGCAAAACTAAGTTACAACTGATTTGCGACTTTAGAACACGGCTAGTATTTCCAACCTGGTTGTCTCAAGGAGATAAGGAGATATTGGTATATGTAGTTGTAAAAGATACCCACCTCTCCAATGCTGTCGTTTTCGCTGTCATTTTTGGTCAGGTCATCAATTCTGTTTCTGAATTTGTCATTCAAAGCGGCCGCAAGGGAAACACCGATCACCAGGAAGCCAACTACCTACAACCATTAATTGTCCTCAGCTACTCTAAAAGCCAATTGAAGCCCTCTCACAAAAACCACCAGCGCTCCGGTGAAGACCAGAATTCGGGCCAGGCCGCCGCCGCAACTTTTCATATCTTTTAGTTGAAGGGAGTCTCTTGGTAAATAGACAGAACGATGCCAACCGGCCGGCGGCAACCACTAGATGATGTGGCAGTGTTAAAAAAGTTAGGCCGGTGCCTGACTGCTCAGTTTTCTTGTGCCTTAGATAACCAAACTCGTCTTGTGACTGAGAACTTCTGCCACTGATCTGCACGATCGATAAGACGCCCACTAACTTGTGGTTTAACCAATGGTCTTTCTTTCTATAGGATAATTTAATTAATTAAAATAAAAAATCCGAAATTATTTTTACCCTTATGTTTTGCAGTGTGCTTTATTTGCATCCCTAAAATGTCATCTCCCTTTTAATATTGTTGTCTGAAATTTTCGCACCCTGTATTTTTCGGGTGTTTTTTGTCCACCATAACATTTTGACTCCGAAAAAGCCTGGATGCAAAGGAAAAGCACCCCAAAAAATCTACAACGCAAAATTTCCAAGAACAGAAAAAATGTGGGAAGGATCGGGGGTCTGGCCTAAGTCGGGTGGGGCAGACCCACGGACGCCCTGTTACATGTATGGAAAATACAGAGAGTAAAAAATTTCGAAGTAGAACATGGGGTAAGAAATTTAGTGCGAGAGCAAAATTGGGGTTGGGGGACAAATAAAGCATCCTGAAAATTACAGAGCGCAAAAAAATTAGGGACAGAAATCATTTATTGGGGTAAAAAT